>CM038712.1:17873574-17878574 GCA_021613375.1 Megaleporinus macrocephalus
GCTCGGCTCCTCCGCGGCTCGGCTCCTCCGCGGCTCGGCTGACCTGCTGCAGCGACTCAGCGAGGCTTCTCTCCCTCAGACACACGCCTCAGTCACTACATTCCTTCAAACAGCAGCTACTGACAGAAACTCAGCAGCACCCTTAAACCCTGAACCCCTTAAACTCCACAGCAGCACTGCACATATGCAGCGTAGTTCCTCACAGGGTTTGGTAGTTTTTGGTGTGGTAGTTTATAATTTGGTAGTTTTGGTGTGGTAGTTTATAATTTGGTAGTTTTTGGTGTGGTAGTTCTCGATATGGTTTTGTAGTGTTTGATATTATTTGATAGTTTTTTTATCTGGTGTTCGTGATATGGTTTTGTACTTCTTGGAATGATTTGGTAGTTTTTGGTGTGGTAGTTTATAATGTGGTAGTTTTTGGTATGATTTAGTTGTACGTAATGTTATTTGGTAGTTTTAGAACTGATATAGGAACATAGTTGAATTCTGTATTTAGAAATATGAAATATGGTTGTACTAGTGATATAAGGTAGTGTAGAATAACAATAAATGGATAATTTAGACACACGGTTGAGTCACTGGTTTAGGAATGCAGGTGAGTTGATGAGTTCAGAATATGCTTGTATTGTTTGGGAATTCTGTTAAATAGATTTAGGAATAAGGAACAGTTGGTGTGGTGGTTTAGCACTGCAGTTAAATAGATGATTTAGGAATTATAATGATTGTTCCAGCCTGTTTGGTCATGTTTGTGTAATAATCCTGCAAGGATATCGGTGATCTTCCACAGCCTGGTGATCCCGTGTGTGCAGGAGGGTGTAAACGGGCGGTTAGTTTCTGGTCGGATGTGCTGGATCAGTGAAGATTCAGGCTGCCGGAGAAGCGAGACGATTCTTAGAGGGTCCGTGAACGATGGAAGTAAAGATGGCTGAGATGAAAGAGAATCGCACCCTTATCTTCCAATAAAGCCTGAATCATTCTGTTACACGGACACGCTCGGCCAAATGGCAGCGGGCATTAGCGAGCGGCGTTCGCTGTAATTCATAGCTGTAATCTGAGTGTGGAGCGCTGAGGCTGAGGGTTCGATGGTCCCTCGGAGGGCGATGTGCTTCTGTTAACGGCCTAAAGGGGGAGCCGAGGGGACCTTCTGCCACGCGTGGCCATATTCCACCCTAAATTAGATTGGGCTTGTCCCCCTGCCGCTGAGCCTACCATGACTCTTCAGGGTGAAATTGGATTTGCAGAGGCTGCTGGAAACGCTAGCCGGACCGAGATGAGCCGATAGCGACGCTAAACCATGTTAAGCAGACACTAAAGCGTGTCGGCTCAGCCGGCAGCGCCGCAATACTCACTCATTCATTCGCTCGGGGTCAGCGCCTCCTCTGCCACTTCTGCTGCCCCTGCCACCCTCTCGTCCTCCTACTGCAGGTCCTGAAGACGGAGGAGCTTCATAATCTAGCCAGTTTGATCGGCTAGTGCAGAAACCTCGGCTCGAGTATCTGCACCGAATTAGAAGACGTTTTTTTTTTATTCCAAGAAAATATTGTTGTTACTACATACGGCACAGACCAGACTCAGGAGCACTACAGCAACTCACTGTCATATGGTTTAGTAGTTTTTGGTTTGGTAGTTCTTTACATGGTTTGGTAGTTCTGGATATGGTTTGGTAGTTTTTGATTTGGTAGTTCTTTACATGGTTTGGTAGTTCTGGATATGGTTTGGTAGTTTTTGATTTGGTAGTTCTTTACATGGTTTGGTAGTTTTTGATATGGTTTGATAGTTTTTGATATGGTTTGGTAGTTTTTGATATGGTTTGATAGTTTTTGATATGGTTTGGTAGTTTTTGATATGATTTGCTAGTTCTTTATATATTTTGTAGTTGTTGGAAAAGTTTGGTAGTTTTAGAATTAGTGATATAGGAACACAGTTGAATTATGTATGGGATATTTCTTGCACTTCTACTGCAGATTTTTTTTTAATTCAAGAAAAATATTGTTCCTGCTAAATATGGTGCGCTCACTTAGAGCATTTGGGATGCAAACCAGACTTTAGCAGTTTAGCCTGTTGCAGTTTAGCTTCACTTATTCAGTCTACAGCAGTTTAGCTTCACTCATTCAGTCTACAGCAGTTTAGCTTCACTCATTCAGTCTACAGCAGTTTGGCTTCACTCATTCAGTCTACAGCAGTTTGGCTTCACTCATTCAGTCTACAGCAGTTTAGCTCCACCCATTCAGTCTATAGCAGTTTAGCTCCACCCATTCAGTCTACAGCAGTTTAGCTCCACCCATTCAGTCTACAGCAGTTTAGCTCCTCCCATTCAGTCTATAGCAGCAACTTGGTGAATCTGTTTAAGAATGAAATCCGTAGTAAAGGTGAAGAGTAAACACAATAAAGGCTGTTATCTGGCTCTGATTGGAGCGTGGTCAGCACTGCAGGGCGTATGATTGGGTGTGTAAAGGTTGCCGCTGTCCCTCTGAGTCCACGACCACTGCATGATTGAGTGAGACCTGGAAGATGGAGTGAGCTTGGAAAGATGGAGTGAGCAGTGAAAGATGGATGTGAGGTGCTGGGAAGTAGCACCCGGCCCCTGTCGTACCTGTCAGTACTCAAGGTTAATAGCAGTGTAGCGGACAGCCAGTGGTCAGACCACACGACGACGCCGTCTTGCTTTAAACCGGGGACGGGGAGGATAAACATGAGGACAGAAGAAGAAGAGTTTTAATGTTTGTGCATAACTGATCTCAGCTCAACTCAAAACTTCACTGACGACCATATTAACCCTTTAAGCTCTCTGACCGTTATGGAGTTCATATTACAGGTCATTTAGACATATATGTGAATGTGCTCTGTTCACTTATGAACCCTTTAAGACTTCATTTCTACTGACTACTGTAAATTATTCAGTATGTATTTTTAGATTTGTCTGTATTATTTCATATTATTATTATTATTATTATTATTATTATTAATAATAATAATAATAATAATAATAATAATGCTATTACTGTACTATGATGTTGTTTCTCTTTCATAGTTGAGGCACTTGGGGAACGATGAGGTTCACATCGTGTGGTCAGAACACACACGGGACTACAGGAGAGGCATCATTCCCACCGAGTTTGGAGATGTCCTTATTGTCATCTACCCCATGAAGAACCACATGTACAGCATCCAGATCATCAAAAAGCCAGAGGTAGCTCCTCCCTTCAGTTACAGACCCTTCACTTACTGTGTTACATCCTCTTCAGAGATATTGGACTGCAATGCTAATCAGTTAATTATGGACATGTTAATATAATTAGCAGATTAATTAATGACAGATTAATGTAATTAATTACACTGAGGAGCATCTGTGAGACATATGACTTGTAGGCAGTGTAGGTAACCACATGGGTGGTCACTAAAATGTAGTGTTATGGTGTCTTTAAACCGAAGACCAAATGATGTCCAGACTGAGACAAGACACTCAAAAATTATGTCATGATGGAATCCAGTTGATGTGGAATGTGAGATGAGACTGAGACCAAATGCTATGAGACAGACTCAAAATGATTTCAAGTCCCAGTGATGTTGAGACTGTAACGATCCTCAGTTCAGACGATGTCGAGACTGAGATAAGACTAAATCCAAGTAATGGAGACAGAGTTATGACCATGTTCATATGATGTCATGAAATTGTGTCAGGACCAAGACAAGACTGAGTCCAGACGATGCTAAGACCGAAGTGAGACTAAGTCCAGGCGCTGTCAAGACTGAGACGAGACTGAGACAAGACTGAGATAAGACAGGAGTCCAAATGATGTGGAGACACGTTATAAGAGTTTTGTACTTTGTAGCCTAGTGTATATTATAGTGACCTCAACAGCCTGAAATACCAAGACAAGTCATATCATCAGCGTCATGTCACTGTGACGTACACAGAGTCTCCAGATGGTACTATCACAAAACTCAGTGTCAGAGCAAATCAGTGTCACCTGACTGAGTGTCGCTTATAGAAGGAAGCGTAAAGGCATAAACACACATTTCAGACCATATAGTATAGTTTATATACACTGTCATACAAAATAGACAGAGTTTTCATACCACAACATGAGTATAACAAAAACCTACAGCCGACTCGTATCTCTGCTCAAACTTGATCTTGTATTGCTGGACCTTCGGTGATGGTCCACAGATGAATCAATTGGATATAATCAATAGTTCTAAAGGAAAGTTGGTGTTCTTCACTCGCGGTGCTTCACGTTCTAGTCACAAGTTAGCAAATGAACCCCGATCAGTACTCAAGGAACTCCGTGTCTTCTGCAGTTCTGCTTTATTGGAAATCTGTTAGACGGAGTCCGCTGACCACTCGATACGGAGACAGTGGAAACGTATCTGCACTCAAATCCCTGCCTTCCTGCTCAGTTATGTCTGCGCTAATTGAATGAGCCGGATTCTGAGAATCGAATTCCGGCGTGGATGGATGGACGAGACGTGCGTCCTGTGGTCCGAGTGGAGCGCAGGAAGATGGAGTGATAGCGGGGAGCGGCCGCCTGGCTTTTATGAAAGTCCATTTAGGTACCATTTCGCCGTCCAAGGAGTTTCAGCACAACTTCTGCTTCATGTCACTTTCTCGGGAAGAAGTCTGCTTGGAACTTCTGGCTGTCGGCTCGTTTGTAGACGAAGAATAAAAACATTTTTGATCCCAGATCAACGTTTATTTGGCCACAGTAGCCGGAGGTTTGCGATGATGTGAACAAAACTTACAAGGATAGTTATTTGACTGTAAATCCGTGTTTGTGATGTTATTAGAGTATTTAAAATGTTTTTAATGTCATAAAGAAAAGTGCTGACCAGCGGTGATCGTGCAGGATTTACAACTAATCAACAATTTAAACTAATTAATGAAAGATTTCGCTTAATAATGTTAACAATTTACACTGAATTTGAGAAGCTGCCACAGAACATTGATACTTTCACACTCGCTGTCCATCTAATTAGTTCCACTGACCATATAGGAGATG
>CM038712.1:17883574-17888574 GCA_021613375.1 Megaleporinus macrocephalus
TAGTTTAGTGTAGCAGGTTGAGTAGTTCAGTGTCGCAGGTTGAGTAGTTCAGTGTAGCAGGTTGAGTAGTTCAGTGTAGCAGGTTGAGTAGGTCATTGTAGCAGGTTGAGTAGTTCAGTGTAGCAGGTTGAGTAGTTCAGTGTAGCAGGTTGAGTAGTTCATTGTCGCAGGTTGAGTAGTTCAGTGTCGCAGGTTGAGTATTTCATTGTAGCAGGCTGAGTATTTCATTGTAGCAGGTTGAGTAGTTTAGTGTAGCAGGTTGAGTAGTTCATTGTAGCAGGTTGAGTAGTTCATTGTAGCAGGTTGTAGTTTAGTGTAGCAGGTTGAGTAGTTCAGTGTAGCAGGTTGAGTAGTTCAGTGTAGCAGGTTGAGTAGTTCAGTGTCGCAGGTTGAGTAGTTCAGTGTAGCAGGCTGAGTAGTTCAGTGTAGCAGGTTGAGTAGTTTAGTGTAGCAGGTTGAGTAGTTCAGTGTAGCAGGCTGAGTAGTTCAGTGTAGCAGGTTGAGTAGTTCAGTGTAGCAGGTTGAGTAGTTCAATGTCGCAGGTTGAGTAGTTCAGTGTCGCAGGCTGAGTAGTTTAGTGTAGCAGGTTGAGTAGTTCAGTGTAGCAGGTTGAGTAGTTCAGTGTCGCAGGTTGAGTAGTTCAGTGTCGCAGGTTGAGTAGTTCAGTGTCGCAGGTTGAGTAGTTTAGTGTAGCAGGTTGAGTAGTTCATTGTAGCAGGCTGAGTAGTTCAGTGTCGCAGGTTGAGTAGTTCATTGTAGCAGGCTGAGTAGTTTAGTGTAGCAGGTTGAGTAGTTTAGTGTAGCAGGTTGAGTAGTTCAGTGTAGCAGGTTGAGTAGTTCAGTGTAGCAGGTTGAGTAGTTTAGTGTAGCAGGTTGAGTAGTTCAGTGTAGCAGGTTGAGTAGTTCAGTGTAGCAGGTTGAGTAGTTCAGTGTCGCAGGTTGAGTAGTTCAGTGTAGCAGGTTGAGTAGTTCAGTGTCGCAGGTTGAGTAGTTCAGTGTCGCAGGTTGAGTAGTTCAGTGTAGCAGGTTGAGTAGTTCAGTGTCGCAGGTTGAGTAGTTCAGTGTAGCAGGTTGAGTAGTTCAGTGTAGCAGGTTGAGTAGTTCAGTGTCGCAGGTTGAGTAGTTCAGTGTCGCAGGCTGAGTAGTTTAGTGTAGCAGGTTGAGTAGTTCAGTGTAGCAGGTTGAGTAGTTCAGTGTCGCAGGTTGAGTAGTTCAGTGTAGCAGGTTGAGTAGTTCAGTGTAGCAGGTTGAGTAGTTCAGTGTAGCAGGTTGAGTAGTTCAGTGTCGCAGGTTGAGTAGTTCAGTGTAGCAGGCTGAGTAGTTCAGTGTAGCAGGTTGAGTAGTTCAGTGTAGCAGGTTGAGTAGTTTAGTGTCGCAGGTTGAGTAGTTTAGTGTAGCAGGTTGAGTAGTTTAGTGTAGCAGGTTGAGTAGTTCAGTGTCGCAGGTTGAGTAGTTTAGTGTAGCAGGTTGAGTAGATTAGTGTAGCAGGTTGAGTAGTTTAGTGTCGCAGGTTGAGTAGTTCAGTGTAGCAGGTTGAGTAGTTCATTGTAGCAGGTTGAGTAGTTTAGTGTCGCAGGTTGAGTAGTTTAGTGTAGCAGGTTGAGTAGTTTTTATTGTAGCAGGTTGAGTAGTTCATTGTAGCAGGTTGAGTAGTTTAGTGTCGCAGGTTGAGTAGTTTAGTGTAGCAGGTTGAGTAGTTTTTATTGTAGCAGGTTGAGTAGTTCAGTGTCGCAGGTTGAGTAGTTTAGTGTAGCAGGTTGAGTAGATTAGTGTAGCAGGTTGAGTAGTTTAGTGTCGCAGGTTGAGTAGTTCAGTGTAGCAGGTTGAGTAGTTCAGTGTAGCAGGTTGAGTAGTTTAGTGTCGCAGGTTGAGTAGTTTAGTGTAGCAGGTTGAGTAGTTTTTATTGTAGCAGGTTGAGTAGTTCAGTGTAGCAGGTTGAGTAGTTCAGTGTAGCAGGTTGAGTAGTTCATTGTAGCAGGTTGAGTAGTTCAGTGTAGCAGGTTGAGTAGTTCAGTGTAGCAGGTTGAGTAGTTCAGTGTAGCAGGTTGAGTAGTTCAGTGTAGCAGGCTGAGTAGTTCAGTGTAGCAGGTTGAGTAGTTCAGTGTAGCAGGTTGAGTAGTTCATTGTAGCAGGTTGAGTAGTTCAGTGTAGCAGGTTGAGTAGTTTAGTGTAGCAGGCTGAGTAGTTCAGTGTAGCAGGTTGAGTAGTTCAGTGTCGCAGGTTGAGTAGTTCAGTGTCGCAGGTTGAGTAGTTTAGTGTCGCAGGTTGAGTAGTTCAGTGTAGCAGGTTGAGTAGTTCAGTGTAGCAGGTTGAGTAGTTCAGTGTCGCAGGTTGAGTAGTTTAGTGTCGCAGGTTGAGTAGTTCAGTGTAGCAGGTTGAGTAGTTCAGTGTAGCAGGCTGAGTAGTTCAGTGTAGCAGGCTGAGTAGTTCAGTGTAGCAGGTTGAGTAGTTCAGTGTAGCAGGTTGAGTAGTTCAGTGTAGCAGGTTGAGTAGTTCAGTGTCGCAGGTTGAGTAGTTCAGTGTCGCAGGCTGAGTAGTTCAGTGTAGCAGGTTGAGTAGTTCAGTGTAGCAGGTTGAGTAGTTCAGTGTCGCAGGTTGAGTAGTTTAGTGTCGCAGGTTGAGTAGTTCAGTGTAGCAGGTTGAGTAGTTCAGTGTAGCAGGCTGAGTAGTTCAGTGTAGCAGGCTGAGTAGTTCAGTGTAGCAGGTTGAGTAGTTCAGTGTAGCAGGCTGAGTAGTTCAGTGTAGCAGGTTGAGTAGTTCAGTGTAGCAGGTTGAGTAGTTCAGTGTCGCAGGTTGAGTAGTTTAGTGTCGCAGGTTGAGTAGTTCAGTGTAGCAGGTTGAGTAGTTCAGTGTCGCAGGTTGAGTAGTTCAGTGTAGCAGGTTGAGTAGTTCAGTGTAGCAGGTTGAGTAGTTCAGTGTCGCAGGTTGAGTAGTTCAGTGTAGCAGGTTGAGTAGTTCAGTGTCGCAGGTTGAGTAGTTAAAGGGCCCATATGTGTTTGTCTCTTAGATCCTTTAATAACATCAGTGTTTGATTATGTACCAACATTCAGTTCACAGATGTTTCCGTCCTCCCTTCATCCTGAGATATGAAAATGAGCTTTGTTCTGATTGGCTGTGGAAACAGCCACAGGAAACGGTGCGAGTGGACGGGGCTAAATCGTGGCGTGTGGACGGTGTGTAGCTGGAATTGTAATATTCACACATCTGTCTTTAGGCTCAAATTTGACAGATCAATCATATTAACTGTACAAAACAATGTGATTAGTTTCAGTTTGTATCATTTAAAAGCTGTAGTGTTCTTGCTTTAACATACGTTTAAAACAGAATCAAATCTTTCTTTACCCTCAGATTTAAATCAGATATTTTCATCAGCCTCAAATTTTATTAAATGAGGTTGATTATTTGTGATGCGATTAATTGCGCTTGATATATCAACCATTTGCGAGGCAGAGTGTCTGGTTTGAATTTAGATTTTTCTTTAGGCTCAACTTTGTGGAAATATGACTGACTACTCTTAATACTTTTCTCTACACAAAAGAATATGATTAATTGCGATTAATGATTTGAGTCATTTGAGAGTCCCGTTATTAAAGTAGTTTTGTTTTTCTTTCTTTGTATTCAAATGCTTTAAAATGCAAGCAGTTCTTTCAGTAGGCGCAAAATTGAGCAGATGTGACAGATTAATCGCAACAAATGAATCATAAACAAATGCGATTAATTGTGATTATTTGAATCATTTAAGAGCTCTGGTATTAACGTAATGCATACATTTCTTCTTTTAAAATTAATTAAAATGAAAGAAATGAATCAGACTCAGATTTGATTGATTAATTATGATTAACTGCACAAAAGAATGTGATTCATTGTAATTAATTATTGGACCCACATATTAATCTACCAGTGTGCATGTATTTTAAAGCTGGTGTAGCTCTGCATTTGAACACTCTTCTGTCTTTTTGAGAAAGCTCTGCTACCGGAAAACAAAGCGAAGGTGGAGAGAAAAGAGAGGGAGAGAGAGAGAAAGAGAAAAAAGAGAGAGGAGGCGGTGGAGGTGGAGGGGAGTGATTCTCATCTAGCATGTCCTCCAAGCCAGAGAGATTGTTTGGCCCAGCTTGAGTCTTCGCTCGCAGCGATCTCACCCATCTGTGTGTGTGTGCGCGCGAGTGTGTGTGCACAAGCGGGTGTGTGTGTGCGAGTGTGTGTATTATTGATTGGCGTGAGTTGCAGGTCGATGCTCCTGACAGGCTGAATTACAGTAATCTGTCATTATCGACGGATGTCTCTCCAAACCTATTCTCTCTCTCTCTCTCTGTCTCTCTCACTCTCTCTCTTTCTCTCCAAAACTACTACTCTCTCTTTCTCTTGGTCAGATTCTTTTTCCCCCCCTGTCTTTCTTCCCCCTCCAACCGCTCCTCTCTTTACTTTTTCGTTTTCTTTTCTTCTTCTCTCCTCTCCCTCCTCTCGGCGTGTCTCTCTCGCTCGCCGCTTTTTGTTCCCCCAGTGCTGATAATTGGAGGCTGTGTGAGATGTCAGAGTGGCTGTGATTAGAACAGCTTTAAGCTCAGGATTGACCCGGGCGCCAGACGAGGTACACTTCTTCTTCTTCCACCCGAGAGAAGAGGGCGCAGAAGGGGGGTGGGCAAGCGGAGAGGGGACCTTTGAAACAGACAGAACCGTCAAAACCTGCTTTATCTTCATTCTTACCTGTTGATGCTTCTCAGTCAGGTGGAGACCACAAGACGTCCTTCACTATTAAAGTGGTAGTTCAGTCGACACACTTACTCCAGATATACTCGAGTGAAGACATGAAGCTTACAGACAATGAAAGCAAGTATTTATTCAGTATTTATTCAGTATTACATTGTTCTGATGTTCTACGTACAAGGTATGTGTGTCTTTGGTCACCCAGACGTGACTCTACATCCATTTATACTCTTTGATCCACGCCTAGAATCAAACACTGTTTCCTTTATATTGTTGAGCTCATGAATAATTAATGA
>CM038712.1:17893574-17908574 GCA_021613375.1 Megaleporinus macrocephalus
TTGCTGGTGTAGTAATTGATGTGATTAGTTGCTGGTCTAGTAATTGGTTTGATTAGTTGCTGGTGTAGTAATTGATGTGATTAGTTGCTGGTGTAGTAATTGATGTGATTAATTGCTGTTATAGTGATTGATGTGATTAGTTGCTGGTGTAGTAATTGATGTGATTAGTTGCTGGTGTAGTTATTGATGTGATAAGTTGCTGGTGTAGTAA
The DNA here is from genome assembly GCA_021613375.1 of Megaleporinus macrocephalus. Classification (NCBI taxonomy): domain Eukaryota; kingdom Metazoa; phylum Chordata; class Actinopteri; order Characiformes; family Anostomidae; genus Megaleporinus; species Megaleporinus macrocephalus. The sequence goes on from CM038712.1 coordinate 17,893,786, forward strand.
TTGATGTGATTAATTGCTGGTATAGCAGTTGATGTGATAAGTTGCTGGTGTAGTAATTGATGTGATTAATTGCTGGTATAGCAGTTGATGTGATAAGTTGCTGGTGTAGTAATTGATGTGATTAGTTGCTGGTATAGCAGTTGCTGGTGTAGTAATTGATGTGATTAGTTGCTGGTGTAGTAATTGATGTGATTAGTTGCTGGTCTAGTAATTGGTTTGATTAGTTGCTGGTGTAGTAATTGGTTTGATTAGGTGCTCCTGCTCAGTGCTGTATGTATTGTGTCCTGGTATTGTACAAAAACAAACCTGTGTGTGTGTGTCTCTGGATGCTGGTGCTGGATGCCGAGAACTGGGCACTAAAAGTAATCCAAGACCTTGTGTATGTGAGCCCTCAGGCCCTTGTGAGCCATCTCTCTCTCTCTCTCTCTCTCTCTGTCTCTTTTTCTCTCACTGTCTCTCTCTTTCTTTCTCTGTCTCTCTCTCTATCTTCCACTCTCCTCCCTCTCTCTCGTTCTCAGAGGGCAGTGTTGGGCCTGAGTGATAAAATGTTGGGGCTGTGTATGCGGAGCAGAGATCAGTGGGCTGACTGGAAAAGTCTCACATCTCTTTAACCTGAAACATCCTCTTATTGTTTAGATTGATACAGTAATTCTAGTGTTTTCCGTTAAAGATCTAAAAGTCTATACATTCCTCTTTATTTTAGAATAATTCTAAAAAAAATTAATAGTAGTTAATAATAATAACTACAATAATTTGCCACAGTTTAAAGGGTTAAACCTGCCCTAAACTCGCCTCAGATCATGACCTGGACAGGACAGAACCCCATGTGGGACACACATTATCCAGTATCTCTCAACCACACGCACTTACACACACAGGTCTGTGTGATGTGTGCGAGGCTTGGGGCAGTTGGGACAGTCGGGGCAGTCGGGGCTTCTTGGCTGGACTCTGGGGCAGAAATGTAACCGTGTGAAGCTTCAGCCATCTTCCATCTGTGTGCGGGCGATTGCAGGGGTGCGGAGGGAGAGGGGCGCTAAGCAGCTTCAGCGCCGGCCGTGCCAGTGCAGCGGCGTGTGTGTGTGTGATTGGCAAAGATAAACGCTCGGCTACTGAGGTCAGCATATGGCCGAGTGTGATAGAGTGGGTCACTCGCTCTTTGCGGCTTTTCCAAAGGCAAACGAAATGATGGAAACTGCCGACCTGCAGCCCCCCGAGCAACCCCCCCTCCCCCTTTCTTTGTGTCCCCATGCCTCAGCAGCTACACGCGCTTGCGCTCTGTACCCAAACGTAGCCAAACGGCTGATGGGCAATGCAGCTACACGCTGCCAGCCCCCCACAATACGCCTCATTGTGTCCCAGTAATGCTGAAGCCTGCTGGGTCGAGAGTTGGGGGAGGGTTGGGGGAGGGTGGGGGGGGTGTCGGGGTGGAACTGCTCACTAATTATCTTGTGTCAAAGCTGTAAAAAGCTAGTAGCGGGTGGATAGAGAGGAGGAGTCACTCCTAATTGCTTCTTCATCCAATTGCTGTCTCTGTCCGTCCACAGTCGCCTCTGTTGATAGTTTTTCTAACTCGGCCTTCAGATTATTAATAATGTTGATAAGAAAAGGCTGTTGATTGGTTGGCTTGATGGCGTTTGTGCTTCCCATATACATCACTTTTATTTATTTTTTATTTAACTTTTATTTCACCAGACAAGTCATTAAGAACAACTTCTTATTTACAGTGGCAGAGTGGCGAAGACCTATAGAGCTAAGAGCTATATTCGATATATTCGAACAAAATAAATATATACAAAATAAAATGCAAACAAACAAACAAATAAATAAAAAAAGGAAAACCAACTGACTGAGGAGTAAAGAGAACAGTGACGAGTGACGAATGATGGAGTATATCCAGTTTGTGCAGAACTGAGAATGACCGGGTTCTGTCTAACCAAAAACCTAAATATTTATATTCAGTAACATGATTTATTTTAATGCCATCAACAGTGAGAATAGAGGTACATCTGAGGTACAGAACCCTTCCTGCCAAACCACATGACCTTAGAAGATTTAGAGTGGAAAAAGCTCGCTGAACTCTGAGAAGACTATCTTGGAGGGAGTTAGTTATGACCTTTGGAGAGGGGCCGACAGCATAAAGAACTGTATCATCAGCATAAAGGTGAACGGATGAATTCAGAACAGAAAAAACTATGTCATTTATGTAAATGGAAAATAGTGTAAGGCCTAAAATTGAGCCCTGAGGAACACCTTTATTAACTGAAAGCGTATCTGCAAGGATTTGCTCCAGCTTCACACGCTCAACCCTGTCTGAGAGGTAGTTTGGAAACCATGCCATGGAAAACTATGATCTGAAACTCCAGTGCTGCCCAGCTTATCAATTAGAAACATGTAACTAACAGTGTCAAAAGCTTGAGTCAATAAAACATCTCTTGGCAACAGCAGTTCAGGGTTTTGAATGAGTTAAAAATTAAAAAAATATGGGAACACTTTAAATTCCAACATTAAAAATTAAATAATCTTTTAAACATCACACACAGGCGCCGTCCATCTGGATGTGCAGGTCTCAAATGATCTGAAACTCAATAACATACTGATTAAAATATGATCAACACTAGCTATTTCACTCACATCCTCACTAACCCTACTAACCCTCACCAAGTTTACACAGAGTTTAACTTTGAATCCAATGTGCTTTCCAATCAGCACATTTGTACAAAGCACTCTTGTGTTCTGGATGCTGCTGGCAGTTACACATTTCCACCAGAGAGGTCTCCAAATCCCCATGTTTTGTGCAGCCTTAATTGAATTGAAGCCATAACGAGCTGATTGATTGATTAATAGAAGAAAGCCTCATTAGTTGCAGCTGTAGTTGAAACTCTTGATTGCTGGTTGAGCCACACAGCATGTCTACACAACACCGGTGTACCAGTGTGGAAGTAGGTGATCTGCAGAAGATCTCCTTTTTTCAGAGAGGAACTTCTTGAGCACCTACACATCCTTTCAGACCCCATAAAGTTAAGGTGTCCTCTCACCTGTGGATATCTGATCTGAAGGTGTAGATCCTGATCTTTATGCTAATTTAAGCTCAGTATTTGTCTCAGTCTACATTTGCATACATTTACATAATCTGGGGACCTGGCTAGTGTGGAACCCAAGCTTTTCCCTGTTGGACCAGCAACCCAGTCACTTCTAATGATGCTGCTTGTTGTTGTTCAGCGGTGGTTGTCCCCTGGGGGGTGTACGAAGGGGGGAGGCAGGATAAAACTCAGACTCAGGTGCTTAGGACGCGCTGTGGGGTGTGAGGTGGTTCAGATAAACCATCTTCGGTTCCAATCACTGCAGACTCAACTCTTTACACAGAGATAGCAGAACACAAACAAAACGGCTAAACAAATGCACCCCTTCCTTCAGTACTGCTCCAGAAGCTCCACCCACAACAATTCATAGCCACAAGGCAAACATTCATGTTGTGGTTTAGCAAACTGTTGCTACAGTTGCTTCACCAGCTGTCCAGCTGTTAACTTTCCATGAAGCCGAAGTCGACTTTCCAGTACCACCTTAAGTGGCACAGCTGTTACGTTTGCAGCTTCTTGTTCACATCTTCCCAGTTCCACCTTAAATTGTGCAGCAGCTACAATAACAATAAAGCCTCAGATGCCCAAATGTAACTGCTGCACTGTTTAAGGTGGAACAGGAAAAAGCGAATAGGAACTACAGACACATCAGCTCTCTGAGGTCTCTCCACCGTTGAACCTGCTCACTGATACTAACACGCTCTTCAGTCTGACCTGATCTAGGAACTTCTTTCTCTGTCTTTGTTCTTTGGATCTTCTCCTCTCTGAATGTGACCATGGGTGGAGTTCAGCCCGTAGCCCCTTCCCTTTCCCCCTGTCTTGTGCACAAGTAGGAGTGCTGGTTGACTGTAAAACTGTTGTGATACTCCACCCGAGCCACTTTGTTTATTTCCCAATTACAAATACACTACTGTTTATGTCAAGGAAGCAGTTCATGATGATTGGACCAGTAGATATGATTCAGCATGACCTCTGGTTAATGTTGATTAAAAAGGCCTAATTAAACGCACGAGTAGTTTAGTGTGAAATGTTCTGTTTTAGAAAAACTTACCGAGTTATTATTCACAGTGGTGGTGAATGGACCAAGACGTCTGTCTGAGGGGAGGTTTTGTCTAAAGGTTATTGTAAGGAGGTACATGCAGACCTTGTAGTTCCTAAATAAATATTTATTACTGTTTTACTATCAACATATAAATTTGTGGGTTTGATAGTAAATAAAATGTGTATATTTGTGTTATAGACATGGTTACCATCACCACCTCTGCTGTAAACATCACCACCACTGTAAACTTCACCACCACTGTAAACATCACCACCACTGCTGTAAACATCATCACCACTGTAAACTGCACCACCACTGTAAACATCACCACCACTGCTGTAAACATCACCACCACTGCTGTAAACATCACCACCACTGTAAACATCACCACCACCGCTGTAAACATCACCACCACTGTAAACATCATCACCACTGTAAACACCATCACCACCACTGTAAACATTATCACCACCACTGTAAACATCACCACCACTGTAAACACCATCACCACCTCTGCTGTAAACATCACCAACACCACTGTAAAAATCACCACCACTGTAAACATCACCAACACCACTGTGAACATCACCACCACCACCACTGTAAACACCATCACAATCACTGTAAACATCACCACCACCACTGTAAACACCATCACCATCACTGTGAACATCACCACCACCACCGTAAACATTACCACCACCACTGTAAACATCACCACCACCACTGCAAACATCACCACCACCACTGCAAACATCACCACCACCACTGTAAACATCATCACCACTGTAAACATTATCACCACCACTGTAAACATTATCACCACCACTGTAAACATCACCACCACTGTAAACACCATCACCACCTCTGCTGTAAACATCACCAACACCACTGTAAAAATCACCACCACTGTAAACATCACCAACACCACTGTGAACATCACCACCACCACCACTGTAAACACCGTCACAATCACTGTAAACATCACCACCACCACTGTAAACACCATCACCATCACTGTGAACATCACCACCACCACCGTAAACATTACCACCACCACTGTAAACATCACCACCACCACTGCAAACATCACCACCACCACTGCAAACATCACCACCACCACTGTAAACATCACCACCACCACTGCAAACATCACCACCACCACTGTAAACATCACCACCACCACTGCAAACATCACCACCACCACTGTAAACATCACCACCACCACTGCAAACATCACCACCACCACTGCAAACATCACCACCACCAATGTAAACATCACCACCACCACTGCAAACATCACCACCACCAATGTAAACATCACCACCACCACTGTAAACATCACCACCACCACTGCAAACATCACCACCACCACTGTAAACATCACCACCACCACTGTAAACATCACAACCACCACCACTGCAAACATCAACACTACTGTAAAAAAATCACCACCACTGTAAACACTGTTACAATCACTGTAAACATCACCACCACCACACCATGTTATCTCACAACAAACCCACTTTGAATCTCTCTGTTTACGACCTGCGCAGCGAGCGGTGATGGGTTAGCCCCACCCTTTCTAAGGCCCATGCAAATCAGAACACTTAAAGTTAAAAAAAGGAACATGCGTGTGGGCAGCTGGCGGGCGCGGCAAACTCTTATTTACCTCAATTTTTATTAATCACTGCGCGTACGTGTGAGTACACGTGTGCCCCGGCGTGATGACATTAGAAGCGTGTGCGTGCGCCGCAGAACGTTAACTAAACGCTGCGTTTGCGGCGGCGGCGCGGATAAATGGGGCCAGGCACTTTCACAGCTCCGTTTCGCAGGCGTCCAATTTGGTTTGAGTGGAGATTAATAGGAGAGGCAGCGACGCTGGAGCCCACAGCCCGGATCAGTGCGCGTGTATGAGCCCCAGGCGACAGTGCATTAGCCCCCGCTATCTCAGCCCTCATCTCCCCCGCGTGTGCGCGCGCTGGCTGTAATGACAGGGCTATGGCAGCTCCTAATAAAATCACTGTTAGGGCCTCGATATCGCTCAGCATCAGATGGAGAAATAAACTGATTAGCCTGCACTTCGGGGCACACACAGATTTCTGTAATTATACTCTGTAAAACTCCTCAAATTGGATTATTTATGTGATGTTTTTCTCTCCCACCCCTCGTCCGCTCGCTCTTTCTCCCTGTATCTGCCTGTAGCTCGTGCAGGTATAATCTCCCGGCGTTTGGACTCTTTCTTTATGTGCTGTTTTACTGAGATAAGAACTACAGCTGGAATTCTTGAAGGTTAAATCGGTCGTAATTTGGTGGGAGATGTTTACGTCTTCAGCTCTGGAGCTGCGAGGCGTCAGTACCCAACATGTCATGGATACTTATAGCATCTGTATAGTGATGCTCGGCTCAGGGCGTCTCTAATAGGCTTGGCTTTATGGTTTCTAATGCACTGATATCTATGTACACAACTATGAATCTACATGTTTTTAGTCCATTTTTGTTTTTCATCATTCAAACACGACAGCTGCCGTTTACATTCCATGCAAATTCCATGATGAATGGACCAATAGAAATGCTCCAAAATAGCTTGGTAAGAATTCCAGTTCTATTGACTTTGACATTGACAGTTTTTGGCCTCTCCTGTAAAGTTGCCATTTTGGACATTCTGGCATTAACATAATTGTGATAAAACGTTAATTAAAGTAATTGGAAGTAATTGTGTGGAGAGGATGATTTGGTCTTTCAGGATTCGATTGGAAGGCAAAACGCAAGTCGGTCAAACTCACAGATGGTCAGCGAGTTTAGTAGTAAAGATGAAGGAGAAGCAGATAACTAAAGATAACCAGCTTGTTGTGTATTGTCTGTAGTTCCAGTAGAATTAAAACCTGCATTATTGTGTAGTTAACCAGAACTTTAGCAGGAGATTGGACTGCGATCACATCGCTCCATCAACAGCTGACCCCCTCACAGCCCCTCATAAACACAAACTCATTAATAAAGAGGTTCTAGTTTCAGGTTGACTCGAACGCGGTGGGCTCGTTTTGTAGTTTTCAGCCTTTCCCTTTACGCACAGGGACTCTTCGGACTCTCGGAGTCTGCTGTTGATGTTCTGCGCTGTAGAGAAGCACACTAGGAATCCCGACTGAGGAATGTTATTTTTAAAATGCTGATGCGTTTTGGTGCTGAATCTTGAACCCGTCCCAGCTTATAAAGGACTCTGTCTTACTGGACACTCTCAGCATACTCAAGCTTGATTACGTCTCCTGTTCAGGAGGTTTATGAACATTTCACAGTGTTATATATAAAAAGCTATTATTTCCAGACAGAAAACTTATATTTTCTCAGTAGAACACTTTATAATGTAAATATTAAACAGTATTAATAGAGTAAGTAGTGCTTTTACATACATCAGTGTGTTGCATCAAAATTGCATCTTTACAGTAGAGACCAAAAACTTACATTACTTTCACTGGAACTCAATGGAACCAGAATTTTTCTTAGCTATTTTGGAGGATCTCTATTGGTCTATTCATCATGAATTTTTCACACAATGTAAACAACCACTGGCGTGTTCAAATGACATAGAAAACTCAAAATCAACAAAAATGATACATGTTTTTTATAGGACAGCGATGATATACCTGCTTTAACTGCTCAGTACTTCATTAAACTAAATCAAGATTGCTGCTAAAGGAACTGAATACATTCATACAATGTCTGGGGCGTCCAGGATAAATCTGGAACTACACTTTGTTCTTCAAACTGGAGCTCAAGATATGATCTACTTCTTTCACAATAAGATATTCATGTTACTTTGTATTGTATGTATGATTTTTTACATCTGTTGTAATCATATCTGTTCTTACTGCTGAACACTTATTGATCAGTTGAAGGATTGGTCAGTTTGGGGGACTCTTATTTACCTGTGTTTTAAATGACGTCTCTGCTGTTTTTGAATTAGGCTGGTACATGAACAATAGTGGAATACCAATATTCCCGTATTAGTGCTTCCTTCGGCATTAGCATGGGTGCGCGTGTGTGTGTGTGCGTGTGTGTGTACGCGCGCGCGTGTGCTAACAGTGGTTGGCAGGAGCACCTGTGGCTGTGCTGCAGTGTGTATGAGGAAGTGTGTGTGACTCTGAGCTCCAGCGGGGGTGCTTGAGGGGGTTGTGGGGGGTGATTGGGGGGATATAGCAGCAGGATGGAGGGTCTCTGGGGTGAAACACATCCTTCACTCGTTTTCTTTTTACAGCTGCCAGTATTGTCATACAGAGCTTTAACACTGGGAGCACTGGGAACAGTGTGTGTGTGTGCGTGTGAGAGGGAGGGAGGGAGGGAGGGGGGGAGAGAGAGAGAGAGGGAGAAGGAGAGAGAGAGAGGGAGAAGGAGAGAGAGAGAGAGACAGAGAGAGTGTGTCAGTACTGAATCGCTGTAGTTTCGGAGGGAACCTGTAGTTGAGTGTAGAGTTTTAATCTGAACCTGAATACAGTCTGAGAATGTTCTGTGTAAGTCCGACCCGTCAGATCTTGTGTCGAGCCCATTTACACCAACCATGAACACCAGAGATTCACTGATACCTGACTCATAAACACAGGCACATACCGAGTAGCAGTACTAACATAGCTGACCTGTAGGTCCTGATCAGAATCAGAATCCTTTATTTTGCAAAGTATGTCACACATGCAAGGAGTTTGTCCTGGTGAGGCACACATATATGACGTAACAGCATACAGTAAGAAACAATAAATGAATAAATTAAGAATAATAATAATAAGAGAAATAAAGAGGCAGAAAAACTGAGCGGTGAGATTTGAGTATCTGTGCTTCTATGCGACTCTGAGTAGACGTATAGCATAAGAGCTGTTATGTACAGAATGCGTACAGCTCTGCTAATAAGCATTATGTTACAGAGCAGTTCCTGAAACTCGGTGAGATCCAGTGAGATATCTACACAGTTACAGGTTTACACTGTGAGTCACAAAGAATACATACTCAGATCGACTGGGTGGTGTTTACATGTAAGATTATATACATTAGAAGTTCATTGTACTGCATTTGTAATCCTGTCAGAGAAAAATAATAGGGTCCAGTTTTTTTGTTGGAAGAGGTTGAAACTCTAAAGACCCCCCCTTTAAACGGTCATTCAGGTCCAGTTGTGGAGTTAAAGAAAGTTTTAACGGTTCAACTTAACATTTCTGAGAACAGATCATATGAGTACAGTTTCAAAACCCTGTTACTCATTACTCTGTTCTTTAATTGTCAGGACCACCACAGAGCAGGTACTATTTGGCTGGTGGGTCATTCTCAGTACTGCAGTGACACTGGTGTGATGGTGGTGTGTTAGTGTGTGTTGTGCTGGTGTGAGTGGATAAGAGTCACTGCTGGACTGAAAATTATCCACCTCCCTAATAGTAGCTGCTCGGTGGTGGTCCTGTGGGGGTCCTGATTATTAAAGAACAGATTAATAAAGTATACAGAGAATCAGATGAGTGTAGGAAGTGAAGTGTAGCTGCTATATGGTCAGTGGAGCTGATACACTGGACAGTGTAGGTACGAGGAGGTGGGTTAATGTGTACATAAGCAGGAACCAAGCGTCACCTCTGAAGTTCAGCACACACATCATCACATACCAGAACATCTGTCTGATGATGATCATGTTTTTAAAAGATTGTTGGCTGAAGTGTGTGTGTGTGTGTGTGTGTGTGTGTGTGTTTCTCTCCTGCGGGCGGTGTTGGCGTTGGTGCGTGGTGTTGGTGTTGGAGATGGGGAAAAGCAGGCCTGCATCTGTTTGGCCTCGTGCTGTAACACGTTTCTCCCTGATCTCCCACCGTCTCCTCACAGAGCCTCTCACTGCACACCTCCTCCAGTTTACACCATCGTCCTATTTATAAATACAGACTCCTGCTCTTCTCCTGAACTTCCTTCTCCTCCTGAAGCCTGCTGAACATTCCTCAGGCTTTGTGTTCCTAAAACACTCGTATGTGTTTGTTTGAGTTAAACAGGCTGCTGTTCTGACTAATATACACTATTGTGCACCGACAGCAGCAGTACAGCTGTGTCTAACTTTAATTTAAGTGCTAACCTGACCAGGTAATATACAGTTGTACATGTAAATGAGCCGCGTTGTGATTGGCGTTCTGATTGGCGTTCTTTGTACCACATCCAAATAGCAGGCTACGCTGCTGTAGATGTGACTTTCCGTATCTTGTTGTCCGAAGTTCTGGAGTGTGTGTGGTTGGAGCATCGCCATGACGATGAGGTTAGGGCAGGATTTGGTGTGTTTGGCGATTCGAGAGACTCCGATAGTCTCCATTAGACAGAGTTTAACTCTACTGTCTCTCTCTCTCCCTCTCTCTCTCTCTCTCTCTCTCTCATCTTAGTTTCTCTATATCTTTATCTCTCTCTATCTCACTTTCTCTTACCCACTTTCTCCCTCTATTTCTCTGTCTCACTTTCACTCACCCTCTCTTCCTTTTTATCTCTGTCTCACTTTGTCTTACTCACTCTCTTTCCCTCATTTTCTCTCTGTCTCACTTTGTCTCACTTTCTCATTTTTGTCTCTCTCACTGTCTTCTCTCATCTTTCTCATTTTATCATTTTCCCTGTCTTATTTCCCCTCTCCTCTTACTCATTCTTCTGTCTTTTTCTTTTTTGTTCTTTTTTTCCTGTGTTCTCTCTCCTTTTTTTATCTTTCCTTTATTTTTTGTCCTCTGACTTTCTCTTACTTTAACTTGTTCTCATTCTTACTCTTTTTCTTCGTCTTTACATCTCGCTCTCTTCTTTCTCTGTCTTCTTGCTTTCTCTACAGATCTGTCCTACATAGAAGTGAGAGTTGGGGAGCGAGCAAGAGGAAATAAGAGGGATAAAAGGAGACGATCAGAGAGGGAAAGAAAGGAGAAAGAGAGAGGAGAGAGGGTGTCCTAGAGGAGGAGGAGGGATAGAGGGAGCAGCCGTGATGAGCAGCGTGTTGGTGTTGGTGAATTACCAGGCTGGTGGTTTGAGCGGGTTTGGTTCCTCAGCAGCGCACCGCGCGTCCCTCTCGCTCCTAATGTGCTAACAAGCTCGCGTTTGCCGTCTCTTCAGCACAATTTCTCTCTTTCCTCTCCGAGCCCGGGAGCCGAGCGCCGCGACAATGAGAAACGCGGTAGGAGGGGGGGACGAGGCCAGGAGCGTTTCTCTCTCCTGTTTTCCCCTCCCTCCCTCCTTCTGCCTTTCATCCGCAGGGAAAATGAGTTTCTGGTGAGGCACAAAAGGGGGCTGCTTTTCATCCCTCTCTCTTCTCTCTCTTCTCTCTCTCTCTTCTCTCTCTCCTCGCGGAGCTCCGCTGCAGAACCTGCCACGCGCACTCTTAAAAGGACTTTCTTCTTTTAACAAGCCGTCATAAAAAAAAAAAAATGAAAGAAAGAAACACCACCCATCAAAAAAATTCAATTACAGTACACGCTCCGGAGGGGTCATTTGGGTGAACGTGTGATGCGCTGAAAAAAAGAAAAGTGCTTTTCCTTTTCACCTCTCTTTTGTGGCACACAAAGAGCATCAGGAGTCAACAGAGGAGAGGATTTGTTGTCTTGGTGACGGAGGGCAGGGTGCAGGGGGGCATTACAGACTCATCTCGGGGCCGAGAGACCATTAAAAAGCACAGCGGTGCGCTACGTCCCTCTCTACCTCTATCTGTACCTCGCTCACTCACGCTTTCTCTCTCTCTCTCTCTCACCTTTCTATCCTCTGGCTGAGGGGTGAGGACAGATGGGGTGGGGGTCAATTAGGTCACCCGCCTTCCAGATTCATCGTCAAGACACACTAAGACCAGCTGATTTAAATGACCCGTTCAAGCTCCGCCCACAAATAAGTTCTTTCAAAGCTACTGTTGCTACACTACAGTGCAAAAGTGGGTTCAGCTACTTTAAGGTGCAGCTGTCAGCACATACAGCCTGGACAGCACTGACCCACAGAACTAAAGGTCAGAGGCGTGGGCCTGAGGGGTATTCAGTAGCCTCAACCCCAAACCTAACCTCAACTGTAAACCTAAACCTCACCTCAACCCCAAACCTAACCTCAACTGTAAACCTAAACCTCACCTCAACCCCAAACCTAACCTCAACCCCAAACCTAACCTCAACTGTAAACCTAAACCTCACCTCAACCCCAAACCTAACCTCAACTGTAAACCTAAACCTCACCTCAACCCCAAACCTAACCTCAACTGTAAACCTAAACCTCACCTCAACCCCAAACCTAACCTCAACCCCAAAACCTAACCTCAACTGTAAACCTAAACCTCACCTCAACCCCAAACCTAACCTCAACTGTAAACCTAAACCTCACCTCAACCCCTAACCTCAACCCCAAACCTAACCTCAACTGTAAACCTAAACCTCACCTCAACCCCAAACCTAACCTCAACCCCAAACCTAACCTCAACTGTAAACCTAAACCTCACCTCAACCCCCAAACCTAACCTCAACTGTAAACCTAAACCTCACCTCAACCCCCAAACCTAACCTCAACTGTAAACCTAAACCTCACCTCAACCCCAAACCTAACCTCAACTGTAAACCTAAACCTCACCTCAACCCCAAACCTAACCTCAACCCCAAACCTAACCTCAACTGTAAACCTAAACCTCACCTCAACCCCAAACCTAACCTCAACTGTAAACCTAAACCTCACCTCAACCCCTAACCTCAACCCCAAACCTAACCTCAACTGTAAACCTAAACCTCACCTCAACCCCAAACCTAACCTCAACCCCAAACCTAACCTCAACTGTAAACCTAAACCTCACCTCAACCCCCAAACCTAACCTCAACTGTAAACCTAAACCTTACCTCAACCCCAAAGCTAACCTCAACTGTAAACCTTACCTCAACCCCAAACCTAACCTCAACTGTAAACCTAAACCTCACCTCAACCATAAACATAAGCACAACTTAACCTTAACCTCAAACCTAACCTCAGCCTAAAACCTAAACCTAACCTCAGCCTCAAACCTAAATCTAACCACAACCTAAAACCTAACTTCAGCCTCAAACCTAAACCTAACCTCAGCCTCAAACCTAAATCTAACCACAACTTAAAACCAAACCATAACATCAGTCTAAAACCTAACCTGAACCTCAGCCTTTAACTCAAACCAGTTCAATGCAGGAGTGCTCAGCCGGAGTGCAGCAGTGTGATCACCCCTGTCACGAGGTGTGTAGCTCTGTGTGATCTCTCGCCCTCTGCACCCTGCTCTCTCTCTCCCTCTCCGGCAGGAAGAGGGTCTGCTGGAGACAGGAAAAGGCAAGCGTCGGATCAGTGGGAGTGTGTAACCCCCCATAGCACACACTCGCACGTCTGCTCACCGCCAGACACGGCACTCTGAATAGAGCCAGATCCTCTAAAACTCCCCCATCCTTCTCACTACAGATCCTCTTAAGCGCCCCCATCCACTTCACTCCAGATCCTATATAACTCCCCCATCCTCTCACTACAGATCCTCTAAAACTCCCCCATCCTTCTCACTACAGATCCTCTAAAACTTCCCAGTCCTCTTTACTCCAAATCCTCTAAAACTCCTTCCATCCTTCTCACTACAGATCCTCTAAAACGTCCCAGTCCTCTTTACTCCAAATCCTCTAAAACTCCTTCCATCCTTCTCACTACAGATCCTCTAAAACTTCCCAGTCCTCTTTACTCCAAATCCTCTAAAACTCCTTCCATCCTTCTCACTACAGATCCTCTAAAACTTCCCAGTCCTCTTCACGGCAGATCCTCTAAAGCGCCCCCATCCTTCTCACTACAGATCCTCTAAAGCGCCCCCATCCTCTTCACTCCAGATCCTCTAAAACTCCCCCATCCTCTTCACTCCAGATCCTCTAAAACTCCCCCATCCTTCTCACAGCAGATCCTGTAAAACTCCCCCATCTTTCTCACTACAAATCCTCTAAAACTCCCCCATCCTCTTCACTACAGATCATCTAAATCTCCCCCATCCTTCTCACTACAGAGCCTCTAAAACTTCCCCATCCTTCTCACTACAGATCCTCTAAAACTCCCCCATCCTTCTCATCTGAGAAGGTCATTTGCAACTCCCCAATCCTCGTCAGTCCACATCCTCTACAACTCCCCAATTGTACTCACTCCAGATCCTCTAAAACTGCCCCTTCTTTCAGAATCCTTAATAATTTTCCCACCTTTTCACTTCAGATCCTCTAAAATTCCCCCATATTCATCACTGTCAAACTCTCCTGTCCTACAGACACCACATGCTTTAAATCTGCCCTTTCTTTCTTTATACTTTACATTTTCTTTTCCTTTTTACACGTGCTCCCCTAAATCTCTCCCTTTCCCATCACACCAGGCCTTCTAACCCCTCCCCATACTACTTGTTCCAGATCTGCTGCTAAACCCTCATTCTACTCAGTCCAGATTGACTGAAACTCCCCCATCCTCATTACTGTAGATGTTGTTGATATTGGGAAACTTGGACAATGTTATTTTCACCAGTAAATGAAATCCCACTAAAGCGAATATTATTATAATAGATTATAATCAGTTAAAACATTCTGAAATCAGTGCAATAGAATTACTGAATTTTGAGCCTCCTCTGAGGTTCTTCATGCTCTTAGGGAGATTCTCCTTCAGCGGCTCTCATCAGGAGGCTGGATCCACCTGGAAGGCTGCTCTGG